>OW052223.1:6300494-6301871 GCA_932526605.1 Nephrotoma flavescens
AAACGTTACATTTCTATCTGTAATAATATTGTCTTTTATTTGTTAAGGACTACACATTATACGAATCAAAGCCATAAATAACATGTGACTAGTTTTAAAAAAAAAAAAAAAAATTGAAAATTATAAATAAATAAATAAATAGTGTACTCGTATGTAAAGAGAAATGTTAAGTTTATAGCATCAGATAATCATGGTCGTTGAATAGTTTTTCAAGTTTACAAAAAAAAAATCCATTTATATATATAAATATATTTACAGTTGACAGTGCACAGAATTTATAAGTGAAACACAACCACTTGTTTTAAAATATAGTGATTCTCTAAAAATTTGAAATTTTGGTCTTTCATTCCAGCGACAGAGATTTTAATTTGATTTTATTTCATATCACAAAATATGTACTTATTAAAAAAAAATGAAAAACAAAGAAAAATCTATTTTAAGTCTGTTTTCCTTTATATGTTAAAGAAAATTAAAAATCTGATATATGTGTAAAAAATATGCGGATACCGTTCAGGTCTGTCATATACAGCATTTCATATTGTAATGCAATTTTAAAATTGCTTCTAAATAATTTAATTAAGTGTTCCCGCGATTTTTTTTAATCAAATGATTTGAGTAAGATTTACGTTTTTTTACATATCTGATTGTGTTAAACCCCTAACATACTTAAAGAGTGTTAGATTGTGTACATTATGCATATTGGTCACGTTGACGTTTAAAATAAAAGTGTGAAAATTGACTTACACTCACATACACCAGAGAAGACGACGCTGAGGAAAACAAATACTATGTCCTGGGCAGTGAGCAGCATCAATGTATATATATATATATATATATATATATATATATATATATATATATATATATATATATATATATATATATATATATATATATATATATATATATATATATATATATATATATATACATATATATATATATATATATATATATATATATATATATATATATATATATATATATATATATATATATATATATATATATATATATATATATATATATATATATATATATATATATATATATATATATATATATATATATATATATATATATATATATATATATATATATATATATATATATATATATATATATATATATATATATATATATATATATATATATATATATATATATATATATATATATATATATATATATATATATATATATATATATATATATATATATATATATATATATATATATATATATATATATATATATATATATATATATATATATATATATATATATATATATATATATATATATATATATATATATATATATATATATATATATATATATATATATATATATATATATATATATATATATATATAT